>JAVIWB010003493.1:0-47045 GCA_031893035.1 Dermolepida albohirtum | reverse complement strand
CACATCTAAACACATTGGAGGGCGACCTTGCTTTGATATTGTGATTGCACACATATGATGAAATAGTTAAATAGTCAATAAGGCGAATTCTTTCTTCTAAAATAACGAATTAACTACTTCGGAAAAAATTTTGATGAAAATAAAGATTTACCGCGTGTGAATTTATCACACATGTACCGTCTGTTACTGTAGAAATTCATGAAGCAAATTAATTTCAAGTACGTGAAATGGAAACGTAAACGCATCGAAGAAGATGAAATCATTACATGGAGATGAATATATACATGTATACATATATAAAAATTTTAAAGAAAAGGTCAACCAATTTATTATTGTATTTAGATGCAGCTTGAGTTAAGGGAGATAAACGAAATTTATATATGTACACAGCAGGATTGAAAATCAATGTCAAATATTCATAGGTAGCCCCTCATATTGAAGGGCTTATTAAGGTTGCCACCTTATCAATGTAAATTGAATCCAATAGAATTAATATCTGAGATACCTGATGATACGAATTCATAGCTATAATGGAAACTATATAGTTCCCCGTATATCTTAAAAATAAAATTATTACTGATTCGCATTTATAATAAGATCTAGAAAGTTAATAGGTTTTTCACTTCTATGGTGAACTGGATTGAAGGATATACGGAATTCAAATGGTATTCCAGGTGCGGCACAGTTCAATTATTTGCTGATAATGATAACTTAGTTGTCAAAATACGTACACGGAATGTGAAAATTAATGTGGAAAGAGGTTATATATCAACCTCAACTGATTAACCTAAATTACATTATTGAAAATTACACAAAAACTATTACTCTGTTCGATCGGGAGTCATATGTGGTAGTCTCGTCAGTTAAATTCAGTCAAAAACTTATGGGTTTAATAAACGAGCACACAAAATTTATACTAAAATATAGTATTAAAAATTCGTACGAACTGGTGAATAAAATTAAAGACAGTAATTTATCAGATAATCCTAAAATATTTTCATTGGACATCCAAAAACCTATTTCCAAGTATTTTCCAGAGAGCAATGTTTGTAGAAGAAACTTTTAGAGAAAAATAATACAAACATAATAATTAAAAAAAAATTCTATTATTATTTTTCTCTAAAAGTATATATATATATATATATATATATATATATATATATATATATATATATATATACAATATATACATGAACGAATATAACTTTCAATTTAATAATACTATATATAGTAAGGAAGGTTTAATTATGGAGAAACCTTTACGTTCGTAATTAGTAGAAACTTTTATGAGTAGTTTAAAATTCTAAATAGTCCATTAAGTAAAAATATTTCATAATGGCATGGATATGTAGACGATATTATACTAAGCTAGTAACACAATGGCAGTTACACAAATACATTTTTAAATTATATCAATGCGATTCATACTAACTTCAATTCATGAAAGTTTGAATCTTTTAAACTCCATTATTAAAAGACTTTTTTAATTTACCGCATACATGCATTGGTACAACTACACGTGAGAGAGATATAACATACATGAGTCAGCATCACATAATAGTATGATTCATAGGTTGATGAACATACCTATGTTAGAAGTTAATTTTAGAAATCAATAAAATATAATATAACCAAATAATATATAATGTTTAGGTTCAAAAATTATATAATAGGGCCGTTTCAAATGTTTGTTCAAAAAAGAGTTTTGCCAATGAATCAAAGTAATTACTTAGTACATGAACTTCCAAATATTAAATAGAAAAAATTTCTTAAAAAGCAAAAGCTTACAATGAATAATATCATATCTCCCTCTCTCGACCAATACATAAATGTATTGACCGACAAAGCAAGAACGCTTCTATCTCACAGATCGGAGACCATGCCTCCAGTGTGTAATAGACAGAAACTTACATCTAGGCTTTATGCCAATTAAAGAATGTTAAAAAGGAATCTTATTATTAATAACACCCTGCTACATGTTTCAAATTCACGAATGAATTGATTTGTGTTATTAAAAGATTCCTTCAGATCATATCATTTCGATACAGAAAATAATGAATAATATCATATCGACCAATACATTACAGAAAAAATGGCGCTATCTCACAGATCGGAGACCATCATTTTAAACTTACATCTAGGCTTTATGCCAATTAAAGAATGTTAAAAAAAATCATTCTATTAATAGACCCTATCATATATATATGGAAAATATAACTGGATAATTTCATAAAAAATAATGTAATATCTCCCTCTCTCGATGTAGTAGAACGTTCTTGCTTTGTCGGTCAATACATTTATGTATAAAGAAATAAATAATTCATTATTTTCTGTATAAATGATATGATAAGCACTCTGAAGGAATCGTTCAAATAACACAAATCAACCTACGATTCGTGAATTCGATGAAACATATGTAGTTGATAGGGTGTTATTAATAATAGAATGTTTCCTTTTTAACATTCTTTAATTGGCATAAAGCCTAGATGTAAGTGTCTGTCTATTACACACTGGAGGCATATCTGTGAATAGAAGCGTTCTTTTTGTCGGTCAATACATTTATGTATTGGTCGAGAGAGGGAGATATGATATATTCATTATTTTCTGTATCGAAATGATATGATAAGCACTCTGAATTCAAATAACACAAATCAACCTGACGATTCGTGAATTCGATGAAACATATGTAGTTGATAGGGTGTTATTAATAATAGAATGATTCCTTTTTAACAAAAGCTTACACATGATACGGATACATATTTTCGTATCAATTAACTTACCGATGCTTGCAAAAATGAATCGTTTGCAAAGATTATCTTCGTATTACAGAAATATTAATTCCTTTTATCCCAGAATGAGTCTAATAGACAGGAAAACTGGAAATCATAAAAAAGAGTAAATGTAGTGAACCTGAATGGCGTTAAAAAATAAAAACAATTCTATAATTAGCTAATAAAAAATATACCTAAAGGAAAGTTTAATTCTAAAAAATAGTGAACATAGATAAAGTTTAATGCTAAAAGGTTACTAAAAATTAATTAATAAATTCTAGAGAAAATAAAAATAAATTCTGAAGACTATTAAATACATTTTTCAGAAATGGTTCCACATTCTGTCTCACAGTAACCCAATCTGTCATAAAACATTAACAAGAATTACAGGTGAAATACTGTTAAGTGTTCACAATGTTCTTTATGCTGAAGTCAATGGATTTTTTCCGCCAGGTATCCTCCAAAAAAGAAGTCACAAGGCGTTAAGTCAGGTGATCTAACCATCTAAAATATAGTTTTCCAACTATTATGGTGTGTGGAAAACGTAAAGAAATGAATTATAAACTAACTAGCTGTTTTACTGGATCCAAATGTAAAATTGTAATGTTGCCTAGTGCAAAAATAATATTCTGTAGCAGTTTGAAGTATGACGGCGCAGTTAATGTTTTGTTAACAAAATGGACCTATAATGCGATCCCCTAAGATGCCTGTTCAGACATATACTTTCTGAGAATATCGGGTTATGATATTCATGCTCATATATTTATTTTTTGGTACCAATGACGTGCTACGGATGGATTATGGCGTTTACGAGGGGAAAATAAAAATAAATCAAATTATTTTACACTTACACTTTTCTCTTATTGCTTCACAAAATTAGAGGGGTTTAAAATGGTCATTCGAAAATATTTCCTGAATTTTGTGGACCTTATGACTCTTACATTTATTCTTTTTTAATATGCCCATTACTGTGTACAACTTATTTCTCTCCATAACAGCACATACACTGGCTTCCCTCTTCGTCTTTTTTTCAGAAAGTGAATGTTGTTGATTATTTTCATAGCATAGCAACATTGATTAATACAGCCTGACTTTTCCAATCGATGTACAACATCTAATATCGTCTAGCAACAAAGAACTGAACGATCAGGAAATGGAAAGACAAATCGCCCAATAACTTCTTGCGTGCCTCTGTCAGATGAAGCTAGTATTTAAAGATATTTGTTTCTTCCTCTTTACCATAAATGGCATGCTAACTTAACGAAGGTTCACAATTTATTTATTGTCTAATGATAGTTTCCTGTCATCAGAATAATGATGACGTTTTGATATCAATAATAATGACGGCTTCCTGTCATCGTTATTCTAACGCAGCGTGTGGCAACGTAAATGGTTTTGTACTTATTTTCGTCATACATATGTATGTCTGGTATATTACATACGAGGGTAGTTTGACAAGTAGTGAGAATGGAAAAGAAAAACGAATTTTTAAATACAAAATAATTTTTAGTTTTCAATATATTTTCCTAAAAGAGCAATACATTTATTTCAACGGTCCTCCAATGCCCTTATGCCATCTCTAAAATGCGATCCCGGAAGGCTTGCAAAATACTCATTTACGAAGATGATAAATTCGTCATTAGACGAAAATTTCTTTCCACATAGTACCGTTTTCAATTTTGGAAAAAGGTGGAAGTCGGAAGGGGCTAGATCCGGCGAATAAGGCGCATGCGGTACTAATTGGAAATGCAACTCGTGGATTTTGGACATCGCAACTGTGCTGGTATGCGAGGGAGCGTTGTCTTGGTGAAACAGAATCTTGTTCTTCGCCATTCCTGGCAGTTTAGCACGAATCTCAACATTCAATTATTGTAGAAGTTCTGCATAATATTGTCCGTTTATTGTGGCACCTTTCTGAAGGTAATCAATGAACAAAATGCCCTTTGAATCCCAAAAAATTCATGCCATCACCTTGTTTGCCGATAAAGCGGTTTTCGCTTTCTTTGGTGGTGCAGAACCACGTTCTAACCATTGTTCCGACTGTTGTTTAGTTTCGGATGTACTGTAGTGTATCCAAGTTTCATCGCAAGTAACAAATCGCCTACAAAAATCAACCGGATTCCGCTTATGAAGGTCCAAACAATCATTGGAAAGCAATCGCGGCACCCATCTTGCCGAAAGCTTGGAAAGGCCCAATTCTTTCGTTAAAATGTGGTGTACTCGTTCTGTTGAAATGTTTACCATTTCTGCTATCTCTCTCACTTTGAGTCGTCGATCTTGCGTAATAATATTATAGATTTTTATAATCATTTTCTTAGAAGTCACGATTTTGGGTGCTCTAGAGCGCACTTCATCAAATCATTTACCCATCCACTTATTGTGGCGGATGATGGAAGAGATTAACCCAATGTTTCCCGTAACTCATCTTTTATTTCGGTAGCTTTCATACCCTTAATGACGAAGTATTTAATCACCGCACGATACTCTGCTTTTTCCATTTTAACAAAACGACGTGTTGCTTCTTTTTCAATCAGCTGTCAAAAAGAAATTAAGCAACCGATTTATCGAAATATCGGACTGTAAACATATAAATATGCAACCTAAATTACAATGCATTTGTTTTACCAATTAAAGCGCCACCTATGTGTCATTCTCACTACTTATCAAACTATCCTCGTGGAATACGCTATACTCAGACTAGGATCCGTTGACTTTGTATGTATTAGAACATAGTACCTGTCATATTAATCTACATAGTTTAATTAACCTGTACTCGGATTGTGGTCAGAATAATAATTTCATTAGCGCAATTCTTTAATTAGTAACGAATAAAATATTATATTATTCGCTTCTTAAATGAATACCTGTATTTTTTAATAAAAGCCTTATAAAGCTTTAATACATTTATTGAAATAAAATAAAACTTAAAAATTCTTCGATCAACTAAAGTGATAAACATCGCATGGGCTGTACATGAATATTTATATTATAAACAATGCCAATAATGTCTGCGTGAAAGTTTGCAACTCCACATATGTATATGTATTATATTATGGCTGCTTTTCGCATAATCAGTTAAATAGGCAGTTAGAATATCAGCAATCGGATAGGCGGAAGACAGCATGAAAAGATCGGTCTTGGTCATACAAGGTGCTCGTTCAACTCACTATTCGATTCTTCTTCTATAAATGCTCTAGCTGCAAACCCCTTGTACAAGAGGAACTATTGCAGGGGAAAAGGATGATGATCACGAACATCAAGAATAAGTTTTATATGTTTGTATATGTAAAATATGTATCGATTAACACACATACGGGAAACGTTGTAAGCTATGGCGTTACATAAAATAAATTTATTATTGTTTCTTAAAACTTAATTCTTCTGTAACAATTGCTAGTTCTTTCATACTAGTATCAATTCTAAGGTATGAAACGGTTCCTGTATTGTCTTTAGAAAAGTTAGGCATAATGAATGAGATGACATCATGTCTGGCAGGGACGAATTCGATGACGACGCAAAATGTTATATTCTTTCTTAATAAGCACATCTCTGAAATAGTTATAAATAACACAATAAAACAATAATATAAAAATTACAAACTCATGAAACGCTAAACTATTTAAGTAAGTACTAATAACAACAGCACTAATATTAACTTAAATATAAACTTACCACGATTTTTAACTAAGTTTAAAAATAAACTCTCAAAAACATCTTTAAATTTCTCTTTCAAATTCTACATTTGCTATACGAAATGTTTTTCATTTGTCAAGTTACAGTAAGTTCACGAATCTTATATAAATTTTTGTGTGTTAAATATTAAAATAAAGTACTGTAGACAGTGGATGAATTTCGGATCAAAAATTTCTTTTGTACTTTCTGGACAATGTTAATCGATAAATCCCTTACAACTTGAATTCTGTCGTAGGAATCGCACGGCAGTCATTTCGCCTTATGTGAGTTTATTGGAGAAGTCCGCGTCTCAGAAGAATCACCAGTGACACATCTCAATAAAAAGAGAAACAAAAACTTTCTGAGATGGGGACGAAAGAAGTAAAGTTCTGAATTATTAACCCAATTCGAGTTCGTCTGGGACGCAGTAGGAGGAATGGGGTTGGTTTTATTGAATAGCTATGTGACTAAATCTGAATCAATACTCAGATGAGAATGGATTTAACAAACAATTTCGTAGACTTAAACTAAATCCATATAAAATGTAAGGAAGTATTTGTGTGGATTTAGTGCAATTTGAAGTAAACACTTCATATTCTAGGACTAAAAATTTACCTTTCAACATACATTTAAATTTATTTTTTTACTGCGATTTGACTTTCAAGTGAATAAACTTACTTTTGGGATGATTTTTAAACTTTCCGTTCGTCGGAATATTTGCTAAAGCATCTATTGAAATCTTATATAGCCGATGTTAATTTAAGAACTTTTTGAGTTTAATAGAACTAAACTAATGAACAAAAGTCGCAAAAAGTGTGTGTACCATTATCGCTTGAAGTGTAAATTGTTTTATTGCCAATATTGTTCTTGGATTTTTGCTTCCTTCTTTCAATACATTGTCATACAGTGTGCTGAAAGAAAGAAAAAAAATAGTTCCTTAAATCAAGGATATATTAAAGATTCATAATATATGTATATTACGATTCACAGTCAAAGCGAACCAGGTAAAGGTGTTACCTACATTATTTAAAAGACAATGCAGATAATCATTTCGTTTTATAACTTTGAAATGACACCACCTAAAAAATAAACTGCTATAGATCTACATCTAACAATACACACACACACACATATATATATATATATATATATATATATATATATATATATATATACATATGACAATGGCAGGTCGAATGAAAATTTCCGGAGCAATTAATGTAAATCGAGGTATGGTTTAAAGTTTAAAACGTAAATTGCTATGGAAACGAGAGAAGGTCACAAATGAAGTAGTTAAAACGAGAATCACAAAGGACACAAATAAAGTAGTTGTAAAATTGTGAATGATTAACTTTAGAAAGTTGAAAAAGTATTGAAAACGAAAGTAGTTGGTAATGTAAAAATAACTACTAAGACTGGATAACTAGAAAAGGAATAGGTTCTCAAAGAATATACACGAGGATAATTTAGATTAGAGATTTGAAATGAAACACATAAGTTCTTAAGTCTTTTATTATTTTTCAACATATTCTCCTTCGGCTTCAAAAGTTTGGTTGAGACTAAATCTAGGAAATAGTGCGAGACACAACCTGAAACCTCAATTTATCTAATTATTCGTGAATAATATGACTTGAGTGAGAACGCACGTTGTAATGATGCTAGCGAATTTTGTATGGGCCATTTTAAATTGTTTTTCAGAAATTACTTGTTTCAATTCGTTTGGTGATCCATTAACAATTCACTTTCAAAATGGTCTATGTAAATTTATTCCCTTTTAATTCCAAAAAATAATGATTACTTTATCTATCAATAGATATGTCTTAGCTGTCCTTGGGGGAGGATTATTATTATGTTTTCGTTGTCGAAATTGCTATTTAAATTCAGTAGTGTAGTGGTGAAAAGAGGTTTCATGAGTCCATAATAGCTTTTCATAGAGAAATAGCTTGATCATTGTTATATAGTTTCACATTATATCTCGGCATTCGCATTCTTTCACGCTTTAATATCAATTCAAATTCTATGTATAAATTGGAGGTATGTAGATCTCCTTGATATCAATTAGTCAATCGATCAAAACAGTTTAGTTTTTATTTTCTCTGACAAATTCTGAAATGTTGCAATTTTGTGATGGACTTATCTTCGATCTTCATACAACCGCATTTAAATTGCCCAACAAATTTCAGATATGTTTGAGTTTTTGAAAAATAAATATTGAATTGTACCAAGAATTACGCCTTTATGAATTTGAATTTATTTCATTTAAACATTTCAGTGCTGTAATTGTCAGATCGACTGGCAGAAATTAACAAAATTTCACCTCTTATCATAAAAAGAATGCAGAATTAGAATATAATGATAACATTTTCTGAAAAATAGTGCTGGTAGCCGAGTTTCACTTGTCGTTCTCGTTGGTCTGAAAAAGCTTGCAATATAATAATATAGTTGATTCTGATGCTAACGTCACAATCTGGAATAAACAATTCTAAGCATTATTAGTAAAATTCAACTCACTTTAATTTATTTTTATTTAGTTCATCGAAGATGTTCCTTTGGATTCGACTAATGGAGAATTGTTTAACAACTGCAGACGAGTGGATTGTTATTAATAAATAAGAATGTATTCGTAAGATGTAAATAAGTATGTAATACCATAAATTTTAAACTTTCACTCATCCTCGTATGTTTTTATCTGCACTAGTAGTATCTCGACTATTATCCATTCCGGTTAATCGGTCGGCGTCATCCTATCGTTTCTTAATGATCACCCAAGGGGATCATTTGGGATACCACAAGCTGCCCTGAATGTAATCAAGCGTACGCCTGTGTATTTCTGAATTACAGAAAATCTAATAAAACATCGGTACGAAAATGTCCATTCTTATTTTATTTCTTTACCTGTTCGTTTTAACATTACTTATTTTAATAATATAAATCTCAAGTTTTGATTTCAACAGACACTAATTTAAAAATAATAGGAAATATTATTTTTAATGTAATAATCCACACACTTGCGGTAAAAGACTGTAAAGAAACTATAAAGTTACAAAATGTGCATATACAAGGTGGCTCCCTTCAAACTAACCAATATTTTGTGTTTTCTTTACAAGAAAGAGTTAAGAAAAACAGCTAGTTTATTCATTTCCACTCAAGTAATTTCAACTCCTAAGTGATTTTTATCTTCAAAATTATCAAAGGGAATAAATAGGTTTTTTTAAAAGTCCGTAACTTTAGTTTTTTAGTTTATAATTTCGAGTATATAAGTAAACATATTTAAATTAAATATTATTTATATATATATATACCTTTTAGTAAACTGCAGATAATGGTCAAGTCTTACTTAATGATCAAAGTGATCTGACTATAACACCGTTAATTAACCCCCAAGTTATAAACCAGGAAAGGTTCCTTCCGTACCGTTAATTCGGAGTATTTTGTAAAAAATATCTATCAGGTTGTTACAAATGTAATGTCCGTTTTTTCCTTCAGTCTGAACTGAATCGCACCTGGTTTTTGGTGAAAATTATTATTGTATTTGTAGAAAAGGGTATTTATTTTGAAGTGTGTACCTGTTCCATTTCTTGGAAAGATTAATACACCTGTCCTTGTCTCGCCTATGGAAATGCTGTCGGCAAGAAATATTCGGACAATTTACCTCTTTCAATTTTACAAGCAATTAAATGCAGCTGCAGCAACGCGAAAAATTAATCAGACGTTCGGTGAAACTACGTCTAATCAACGCACATTACGGCGATGGTTTAAAAAATTCAGCGAGGGAAATTTTGATTTGGCAAATGAGCCTCGCGGATATGCGCGTAGCACCGTTAATGACGACGAGCTGCGTGTAGAAGTTGAAAGTAATCCGTCGACAACAGTGCGTAGCCTTGCAGAAACATTTCAAGTGTCCACCACCATTAGTTCACCTTTCTTCGATTGGCAAAGTGAAGAAACTTCGATGGGTGCCGCACCAAACGGAAGCCAATAAGCTCCGTCGATTAGAGGTGGCTACCTCTTTGGCTAATCGACAGGAAGTTGAACCGTTTCTTTATCGAGTGGTAACGTGTGACGAAAAGTGGATACTTTATGATAATCGGAGACGGTCAGGACAATGGTTAGATCGTGGTGAAGCACCAAGACAGCATGCACGAGCATCACTTCACCCGCGAAAGATTATGGTGACTGTATGGTGGACCAGTAAAAGTATTATTCACTATTCATTTTTGCAACCTGGTGAAACCATCACGGCAGCGTCCTATTGTGCCGAACTGGAAACTATGCATAGAAAATTGAGCCGCTTGCAGCCCTCACTAGTCAATAGACATGGACCCATACTTCTTCATGATAATGCAAGACCTCATGTTGCACGACAGACAATCCAAAAACTGTCGGAATTTGGTTACGAAATTCTCCCTCACCCACCTTATTCACCTGACCTTTCGCCAACTGATTTTCATTTTTTCCGAAGTTTAGACAATCACTTAAAAAATAGGGACTTCCCTGACCGGGAGTCTGTAATAGCAGTGTTTGAGCAATATGTGAGCCGTCAAAACCTAGATTTCTTTTCAAAAGGAATTTTTCAGCTTCCAGGCCGTTGGCAACAAACTATTGATGTAAATGGAGACTATTTTGCAAAATAAATATTTATATTTTTTTAAATTTAGACTTTTTTTATTCCTTATTCCTAAAAATCGGACATTCCATATGTAACAAACTGATATAATAGAGGAACATATACATAAGATTCCATAGAAGATGTAAACAAGAAGAATGTCTTGCATCAAAAAAATGAAAGCTATTCCCTTTCCTGCAAATGGAATAGTTTAGATTGATGAATCCAAGTCTCGTTTGCTTTGTTATTTTTTCGGGATATGCTCTAAATACTCACGAGAAATTTACATTTACATCAATTTTGGACCAATGCTGAGTACTCATAGCCGTCATGTATTGCACTGCTTCTTAATAGCCCTCACTTCCTTCAAAATATATGTTGGCTCTAATTTAGAAATGTTTGTGGCCTCAGCTATATCAGATATTTTCAAACGATGGTTTTTAAAACTATAGCAAGCAATTTTTCAGCAATTTTAATCTAGTGACAGATTTCGGATGGTGCATATTTAACTGTACGATAACATTTGAACTCAGGAATCTATTTATCAGCAGCGGAAGATAAACGAACCTAGTTTTTCAGACCATTCTTTATCTCATTATTTATATTTGTCACTCGTCAGTCTTTTAAAAGAAAGTATTTAATGATCGTGGGAATTCTAACATTATCCACTCATCAAAAACTCCGGGAAGCTCTTAATTAAGCAGTCGACGTAATGAAACTAATAAACAGCATCTATCCGTCATTCGACGGACTTTCAACCCACTTAGTAGTTGTGGTATCGACAAACATTTAACTAAAGATGAACGTATAATTTTTACCAACACATGTGACGGCGTTTTTATAAATGCTACAAATTGTGAAATATCTTAAATGCTTCTTTTGAAGATATTTCTATAAACTAAGCCTTAACAAATTCCTAGAATAAGAAATATTTGCTAAATTTGTGTATGGCTTCATTATGTTCATTTTATTTATTGACGCTTCGTTAAACAATAGCATGTACTTTACTACACAGTGTATGGCAAAATTGATTTCAGTTCGAATCAAATAAAAAATTCAAGCAGAGTTTTCTCCTACAATTCAGATCCCTTTCATTAAATTGACGTCATTGTTATAAAATTGAAGTGTGAAGTTATCGCTATAAATCTTCAAAAGTAGAACGATGGAAGAAGAGAGAGAGAGGCAGGCTCTGGTACACGATTGGGGTGGAATACCACTCAGATATGTTCATCGAAATGTTATAATTCTACGTCGGCTTTAATTTCGCCTGTAATTGCATCACTAACGAGATGCGACCGTCAACAACTTCTCACAATTGAATTCATAACGACCTCGAAATTAGGATGACCTTAATTCATACTTACTGCATACTACTGCATCTTTTAATATAGTACCGCATAATCAATGTTTGAGAACAATTACAATTATTACTTAAATGGGAAATAAATCGAGATACATTAACTAGGAAGTATAAAAATGGTATATTAGATAAATTGTACATAATGACTTCTTCACAAACATTAATTAAAACTATATGATAGTATTCATAAGAGAAAGAACATGAAATGGACTTCTAAAATCCCCTTAGATAAGAATTTCAATTGTAGAAATATCACACTGGGAATGTAAAAAATTTGGAAAATAAATATCTAAAAATAATCGATAATGTAATGGCAAGATTGCTTGAATACCTCAAAGGCTTTCAGTTGGTGAGTGAATACAAGAATAAATGTTTCAAGGTATGAGATAACGTGTCTGGATTGAGAGGTTATAAGGAAATTAATATTCTCCTATTGGCACCAACCGCAAACCTCTTGTATTGTAGCAGGTCAAGCAAGACTCTAATCAGATAGTTTCTCTCACTGATCATGAGAACAATATGAAAAAGATACAGAATAAAATCCAAACAAAAAAGAACATGTAAAATATTCCGAAGCTGCAAGATGAGAACCCTCCATGGGAAAAATAAGCGACCATAGAGTAAGTGGAGAGACCCCATCATCTGACTTATTTAGTGTACCGGCTTTCATTCATTTGGAGTACCTGTGAAAGACACGAAGTCGCCTTGCCATGTCCCATAACCGACCATTGCAACATCACCCCATTGTAAACCATACGAGAATGCTTCTCGGGTTCGTAGGTGCGATCAAACCCTTCATTTGTTTACGCACTAGACCTGCGGATATCACCCGTGTAGCGACTTGCCGCTGCTACGTGACTACAAATCGTTACAAGAGCGATATTTATGAGGTTCCATGAATTCTATATTTATCCCACCGATCGTCGCTCCCCTCATTCTATACGTATTATTTACTTTTTATTCGCTTTGCAATATTAATTAGTTTTTAATTACAGTCTTCAGCAGGACTCCTATTTTATTTTTTAAATTTAGAATTCTTTTTTGGTACTCCGCGCTAGTCTAGTTGTTACGTTAATCTTGAGCTGAGAGTATTTTTTACTTTTTTCTGTTATGCATAGTTTTTGCATTATTATTTAATATATGACATTCGTTTGTTCCGTCTATTTATTATGTTAACATTAATGTTATTTGTAAATATATAGCACGCCTCGCACTTAGCACGCACATACTTGGACCGGAAATGCAAAATAAACTTTATTAATCCTAGCCGATCAACAACAGTTAGTAGAAAGGACTTTTAAGTTGTTATTCTTACTACATGGAAAACAATATACGCAGGTGTTTGTCTCAAGTTGACGCTGTCAATCGTTGAGTAAGACTTGTCTGTTATATTATCTGCTCTCTAACAATCAATTCTGAAGGCAGCTCCGATAAGGTATTAATTCAGTTTTGATTATTAAGATAACTAGAAAATTACTTTAATTAATTAATGTGAATTAAGTCCATGGCGTATAGGTTATTATAAGTATTAGCAATTACAAATAATATTTATAGGAGCAACAAGAGTTTAACAACTCGTTATATGCTTATTTTAACCTCCGTATATATATCGTGTACCTAGCTGTGTGAACTAATATAACACTTTTTGTAAATATAATATCCCGTTCAAATCATCTATCAATTCATGGAAATTTCTTAATAGCATAATTTCTATCAGATTAGTTTGACTTGTTACGGCCTACATTTTCGAGCTTTTGAACGCAAGCAGTCCTTTGTTCTGAAATTAACTAATTAAAATTAACTTAAGTCATCCTTATCTTATTCCTTTATATCACTAGCGCCCTTTCGATAGTAATACCGAAGTCTGGTTATTAACAGGGCAAGGTAATGATGGTTCCGTCCTTGGTCGGTATTCTCTTAATGGTACTTTAATTAGAAACTTCGATGATGTGAATCTTATGTACAACGACTCTGATTACTTGCCTGTAGTGTTTCATAATTGTTGTATTGTAATAAAGAAAAAATGCATGTAACGTTTGTAGCAACATTTGTTGATGGTATATTAAGTTTAGGTGTACTGCTAGAAAACACTTTTCCTTCGAGTAATTGTTGAATTTTGGTATACCTAAATGATACTTCGTCAAATTTGGATTTGTATTTATTGAGATTTTATTCGACGAAATTCACGAGCATGTGAATAGACTGTTGCCATTTTGGACCGTGCTCGTTACAGGAAATTTCTTTTAGCGAACCTCCACGATAAATGAGGAGGGTTATTAAGTACTGTTACTTTATTTGATTATTTACTATCGTTTTCTTTGGAATTTTTAGGTTTCTCACCAATAATTCTGGAAATAATTAAAACACCACACCAAGCAGCCATTGATATGAGTAGCTGTTATTTGAACAACCTCCTGCATTTATCGAAACAGATCTGAACATCTTAAATCATCACAGACCAATAGTGACTCGGACATCTCCTGCATTACCTTGATGCAGCATCCATGTGTATATTTAAGATAGATGAATCTTTAGTTGTCGTTCAGGAAACATGAATATGTTGTATATTTTGTGATATCAAATTTTTATTCTTCCACAAACGTTTTAGTATACCAATTGTCAATATTATAATGTTTACGTTTTACAATTTTAGTTTATTGACATAAGCTGTTTGAGTGTTTCCGATAACTCAGAATTTTTATTAGTTTACGACGCACTTAGACTAATGGTAAAATTTCCTAGCTTTTAATCCTTCATGTCGGTGGACCAAAAACGCGCTTTAATGTATTGAGATATTAGTACATAGTGAAACTTTATAATTTGATTAGAAGTCTCTTTTATTTGATTACGTTCGAATGGAAACCTTTTTGCTTACTTGTGCTTTCTTCCTGCTACTAGGTGTCAATTTATGTTACAAAATATTAAGATTTACTACCCCTATTTTCCTTAATATATCTTTTAGCTTTGAGATTACTCACTTTCATTTTTGTTAATATTCTTAGAATGGCATTTAAACATAAAAGTTATTTTTATTGTATCCGAGGTTTACTAAATGCAAAGGCATCTATTTTCAGTCAGAACTCAACAAACCGTTGATTATACAACAATTTTAGTAAACACAGCGAGACCTACCGTCTTCTTGAGCTAAGTTTCACTAACAACGAAATTTAAAATTCTATCGAAAACAAACTTATATGTATTTGTAAGTGTTAAATAAATAGTTTCATTGTAGTTCTTGTGTTTTCTCATATTATTATTGTCACCAATCAATTTAATAATACGCTGAGCTTTACTACCGCAATTAGGGTGGTGAACGATGAATGTAAAATGCTAGGATCCAATAATTGTTTTTGTCTGTAAATTAAATAGTCTCAAAACTATTTTATTAATTGTTTATAAATAACTGAGCCAGTCGAGCCATAATTAGCATAGTTTTTAATTGACTAGTGAAGATCGGTGTTATAAAGGTAGATTGTCTGTATCGACCTTATTTAGGGAATGGATCTTCATATAATAGCTAAAACGATTATGTAAAAGTAATAAGGCAAAGTAACCAGTGTAAAGTTCATATAAAGTCCACACGAATATAATCCAACTCATGAGAGATAATACTGTCCATATTTTATCACTAATTATTTGTTAGTAAATATTTTTATAATTCTGAGATCTCATATACCAGAATTGTAATTTTAACCATTAATTATATGCTGGTAATTATAGTAATAACTTTGACATCGTATTTACCAGAATTGTCATTTAAACACTAATTATATGCTGGCAATTATATTAATAACTCTAATATCTTGTATACCAAGGTCGTTCATTTAGTCATTGGGTACTTGTGGGTAATTGTATTAATATTACTGGAATCTTACATCTATCTGGATTGCTTAGTCCTTGAATTCATGTTAATAAATGAATCAATTTAAAAATTAATTTCGAGTTTTCTTCTCTTATCACCTTCAGCATTTTATTTGTGTATTGCCAAATTTTTGCCACTTACATATGTTTGAGGATCCATGTGTTTCAGCATTAGTAAGACACCTATAGGGATTAATGCGGTAACGCCCCTTAAGAACTTTTATAAAGGAACCTCTCCTGCTTTCGGAATTAATTGGCTAGGCCCTTCCGTATGAGTAACAAAGAATTGGTACTCGAAATATTTGTATACTTAGCAAACATATTATAATCTACAAAAATCATCATTTCAAGATGGATCCCAGAACACAGTCGGAGATGAGATGGGGAATTAATTTACAAAGCATCAACCTTTCACTGGGCACTGATCATGAATGTAACTGAAATTATTATAGATATGTATATACGAGTATATGAATCTGATTTTCTTAGTAGGTTATAGCTAGAAAATAAGTAAAGTTTTAGCAACGTCAATACTATTTAGTTCTTTAGGATTTGATCCTTTACTATATAGGCCAAGGAAGCCATAGAACTGCCTTGTGTATCTTTAGTGAATTCTTCTCCACACAATTACACAAATTCATTGAAATAACTACATCTCCAACAGGCTATTTTTCTTCATAATCTGGCATACTAACTTGCTTTACTGACTGAAGCAAAATAAACAGTGTTTATTCTCTAGTCATAAATTTTTCTACAATACATGGTAAAGGATTTTTTCCAGCCATACAATTACCTACAATCTTAACAAAGCACACAATTTAGTGTATAAATGAGACCAAAAATCTCGGCAACTAAATAAAAGGGAGGAGCATCAAATCGCAATATGATAAAAAAAAGCCGATATCGATACACTAATTTACCGATTATCGTCGACCCTGCTTCAAATTAGAACCTAGAAAGTATAAGCTCTCATTTGATAATCCAAGTAAACTTAAGATTAAGATTAATTGAGGTAGTCATGAAACCTACTCCACTGCGATCTTTTCAGAACTATTGTGGTCTTCATGTCTCTCAGGTATGTTTTAGCTTCTTTGCGTATCCATATTGAAGGTGACTTTGATTGTGACTTCTTTAATCTCTACATAAGCAATATAAGTCATGTTTCACCAGCTTTTATAATTTACATACACTAAAGCCATCAAAGAATTATCTCCTCTAAAGAGCGCAAGCAGGTTAAGTCTGCCACTACAAGGATGCTAATACTGATTCCCTCTCAAGACAGAAGTTAATAATCATGTCACATTTCATCATAAATGTGTACTTTACACATACACAGAGAGGAAGATATATACATATATATATATATATATATATATATATATATAGTTTCGCAGGTTTTCGCGGGTGTAATATGTGTTAGCGTGGTTTCCGATTTCCTCATGCGTAGGTATGCTTCTGTCCTGTAATTGGTGCGACATTTGGGTAAAATCTCATTTGTCATCTTCAGATAATGCTACCTGTCGAATACTGTTCGTCTTACTTCGAGTAAGTCATTGTTCATTTTGCAATTACATATACTTCCTCACGATTTCCAGTATGGCGATAATATAATTTTTATTAACTTAGTATTTAGTAAACACGATTATTTTTGTGAATATAGTTACATATAAACTATTTATAAATATATTTAAGGAAATTCTTATAGTTCTGGTATGTATTGTTTCTAATTTTTAATCTCTTTTGTACTATTTGTTTACGAAAATATTTTACGTAATTCAGGATGATAACTTCAATTCTTTTTCTGACTTGCATATATAAGATTTCTAGAATAAACAATGTATCTCTGGTGTATCTTCTAATAGTAATACTTTAATATATTTGTACTTTTTTATGTAAAAATTTAATTGTTATATAAATTTTCTCTAATTTACCAAATACGCTGGTATATTTTTCTGGGCTTCCAGGCTGGAACCGCGTGCGGTTCTTAAGTTCTTAAGGGGCGTTACCGCACCGTTACCTCAAATATGTGTAAGTGGCAAAAATTTGGGCAATACAAAAATAAAACGCTAAAGATGATAATAGAAGAAAACACGAAATTGAGTTTTAAATCGATTCATTCATTAACATGAATTCAAGAACTGGTATAACTGCCGACGTTTCGTACCCACTGGTATGGGACACCTTCAGGGCTCAACTACTGCTACTGTCTGTCGCACTGAAACTGGACACCACGTCATCTCTCATTCTGCCAGATCCATATATCAACGAACTGGTCTCGCATTTGTTCGAGAACGGATCAAACATAACAGACCTGATCTCAAATCTCTTTCTAATAAACTCCTTCACATACATCTACAACTTGCTTCTATTTTAACTCAACCTGATTGAAATCAGTGTCAGTGCGACAGACAGTAGCAGTAGTTGAGCCCTGAAGATGTCCCATACCAGTGGGTACGAAACGTCGGCAGTTATACCAGTGACGTGGTTCCAGGCCGGAAGCCTAGAAGAAGATATTATAGACTACGACCGCGGAAGTCATTTTTAATTAACTTTTCTGACATTTGTCGTTAGTGAATATCCATTTCGATAATTTGTAATTTATAACTTCTTTATTAATTATTTGCTTGTATAAAATTATACATTTTATAGCTTCTTCTATCTTATATGCATCTCAATACATGTTAGCTTATATAAATACCATAATATAACACTACTTGTCGATGCTTCCGCTTTTATCACTTATTATTCATTTTTTAATATGTATATCTAAGTTTTATACATAATTTTGCACTTTTATTATTGGCCTTAACCTAAATTTGCCCATCTTAATAGTTTTAAATATCTAACTAATCATATTACAATAACTCCTTCAAAATATATCCTTAGTTCTCAGCAATTCATCAATATACAGCGCGTTTCAAAAAGAATATACGTAACCTTCATATGTTTAAAATGGCTACTCCGCAGCAGAAATCATTTTATGTTCTCGAGTTTGCGAAGTGCAATTTCGTGATTATAGTGCAAAGACATTTCAGGTTGAGCTACCAAATTAATCCTCTGAATGGGTGGAACATTCGCAGATGGTATCGACAGTTTGTAGATACAGGATGTGTATATAAAGGAAAGAGTACTAACCGTCCTCGTGTTTCTGAAGAAAATGTTGCACGAATTCAAACTGCTTTCCAACGTAATCCTTCAAAATCAACTCGTCGTGCCAGTCGGGAGTTGCACCTGCCTACGACAACAATTTGGCGTGTTTGGAGACGTCGGTTGGTTATGAAGCCGTACAAGTTACAGTTGTTACAAGCTCTGCGTCCTGATGACAAACGGAAACGTGTGGCATTTTGTAACAAGATTCGTGATGCTATTGACAATGATAACACTTTCGCACAACGCATCGTGTTCAGTGATTAAGCGACTTTCCATGTTAGTAGTCTGGTAAACAAACACAATGTTGGAATTTGGGTTCTACTGAACCCACATGCAGCCATTGAACATGTACGATATTCGCCTAAAATTAGTGTGTTTTGTGCGATATCCCGATCATCTGTTTACGACCCATTCTTCTTTGATGGAAACACGGTCAACGTTCAGCAGTATCTCGCTATGTTACAAAACTGGTTGTTTCCGAGGCTGACGAGGACAACTTCATTTTTCAACAAGACGGGGTACCCCCTCACTGGAGTCGCCAAGTGCGTGAATATTTGAATGAAACTCTACCTAACAGTTGGATTGGTCGTCAAGGAGCTGGCGACTTAGCATGTCTTAGCTGGTCTCCATGGTTACCGGATTTGACACCCTGTGACTTCTTCCTGTGGAGTTTCGTTAAAGACAACGTTTATGTACCAATGATAATAGGAGACCCGCAAAAAAAGTATAAAAATCAAAATAGAAGGGAAAATATTAGAACAAATGAAGGCATACCCAAATTTAGGAGTAATAATCGATGAAACAGGATCACAGGAAGCAGATATTAACAAGAGAATCGAAAAGACAATAAGTTTATATCACGCAGTGAACAACATTCTTATGAATAAAAGAAGATATGTCCAGAGAAACCTAGTTGAAAGTATTTAAAACCATATGTAAACCTATACTAACGTTTGGCTGTGAATCATTGATAATGAATCATCTATAAAAAGTCAAATACAAGCTGCAGGGATGAAATTTTCGAGAAGAGTTAAAGGAATGGCGAGAAAAGATAAAATAAGGATCGAAGTGATAAGAAATGAGCGAAATGAGATGGTAGGGACATCTACAGCGCATGGAAGAAAAGAGGCCAGTCAAACAAATATGGAGAGCACGAATAAAGAAAAATAAGAAGAGGTGTAGACCGAGACAGACCTGGAATGACGTAATAGCAAGAAGTATTGAGAAGAAGGGAAAGAAAAAGAGGAAAGCAGAAGAATTGGCAAAGAACAGAAAAGAATGGAGAACATTTATACAAAGTTAAAAGACAAAAGATATTGTGAAGAAACAAAAACCCGACACCATCACGTGGTATAAGGGATAGTGGATATATATATATATATATATATATATTATGTACCACCCCTCCCACAGTACCTGGAAGTGTTGAAGAACGGGATTCGTACTGCTATAACATCAGTGACGAAGGACATGCTTGGCCGGGTACGGGAGGAATTTGAGTATCAATGTGATATTGTTCGTGTCGCTGATGGAGGACATATTGAACATCTGTAATCTGATCTGAGAGGTTCGTAAATATGTATGTAAAAATTTGTATTTGTATGCCTTAAAGTTTAATAAATATATGCATTCGAAATACGTATATTCTTTTTCAAACACCCTGCATGTTAGATCATTCAATAAAATTAGTGTAATTACTTATCTTTATCGTGTATTCTGATATTTTATGTCTAAATGTGTATAAGCGTTTTATACACACAATTACTTATATTTATGGGGCTATACTATTATAATGTTTTTGGAAATAGTTACTTCAAAATTTTACTTTCCAGATATTAGAATTATATATCATATCTCTATTGAATTTTAATAAGTTATGTCTTCTCTTTTCAAAACTTAGACATACATTATTTCGTTTATACATATGATATCCTTTATCTCCTGTACTTGACATATATATTGTTAATATATATTTATATTTGTTTTTGAAATTATTGTTCTGCACAGATTACCAATTTTAAGCAGTGTTAATGACTTGGGGATCCCGTTCGACAATAGTCTGACATACATAATATATAGTACATAGACAATACATGTCTATCTGTAAGCAGAACTTTGGGCTTTATTTCATGCTCTAAATATTTTACGAATTTTAGTGTTATGAAATATGTATTTGTGTTACACTTTGGTTCAAAGTGGACTTGGGAAGTTCTTCGATAATTAGGACTTCTAGATACAGAACTAAATCGATAGTGAAGAGTTCAATTTACCAGATGTGCAAGAACGCCGATAAATATTTCAAAGATATATTTTTCGAATGAACTGCTTGTCTATATTATGTCAGGACGGTACTTGTATTGCTTGCTAGCGTCCCAATGATATCGCTGGTGTAGTGAAGGTAATGAGTGGAGTCTCAGATTGTATTGTCTGGCAGTTCGTATATAGACATCCTATTCTTGTCGTTTGGACGTTCATGATGAAGACTGCCTGTACATATATATATATATATATATATATATATATATATATATATATTAGCTATATATATATATATATATATATATATATATATATGTATATATATATATACTTGGAAAGTTTAGCAATATGACGCAACAATGAATCGAAAGAAGCTGCTTGCTGCTGCATGTTGAGACATGTTCATACGCGCAGAGTAGCCGCCGCGCCCTGTCGATGGGCTTAGTTATTCCTTAGCAGTTAGACTGTAAAGTGCTTGCGATAGTATCTTGGTCACGAAATGAGATAAGGGCAGTAGTGCGTTATAATTTCGTGCGTGGTTTAAACATAGACCAGTGCTTCGAAGAAATATCTCTTGCATTAGGTGGTGTTTGTCAACATCGCACAACGATAATCAGGTGGTATAGAAAATTCCAAAAAGGAAATTTAACTGTGGAGGATGCTGAGAGACCGGGAAGGCCACGAACGTCAGTTACGGAGGAAAATGTTACTACTGTGAGGAAAGTGCTTGGCGACGACAGGCGAGTGACCTACAAACAGATAGTGGGTAATTCAGGCCTAAATGCACCAGCAATTCGTTCGATTCTGCATGATCATTTGCACGTGAAGAAAATTTGTTCTGTCTGGGTGGCGCATCGACTGACTGAAGAGCATATGACACGACGTGCTAGTTGGTGTCGGGAGATGCTAAAAAAGTTTAATAAGGGACAATCTCGGTATGTGAACAACATCGTGATAGGTGACGAGACTTGGCTGTACTATTACGATGTGCCGACCAAAGCTCAAAACAAAGTTTGGGTCTTTGATGATGAGAACGCACCCGTAGTTGTCAGCAAATTCCGATCTGCAAAGAAGAAAATGAATGCGTCGTTTTGGATACGCAGAAGACAGTCACAGCTAAGTGGTGTATTGAACAGTGCCTGCCTAAAGTCATTGGATCTATAAAGAAGCTGCGGCCAAAAACAAGAAAGCACACCTGGTTCCTCCATCACGATAATGCTCCAGCTCACCGCGCCAAAGCCTGCACCGAATATTTTACCACGACAGAATTGAAACTTCTCGAGCACCCTCCCCACAGTCCATATTTTACTCCCTGAGGCTTTGCACTGTTCCCGCATGTGAAAATGAAGCTAAAAGGGAGGCGGTTTTCCAGTGATGAGGACCTTCTGCGGGCCTGGGAAAACGAGTGTGCTTTACTCCCTAGTGAAACTTGCCAGAACTGGTTTAAAGATTAATTTCGAAGAATGGAGAGGTGGATGGGGTGTAGAGGAAATTACTTTGAAAAAATTAAATAAAGAAAGCTGTATTGCAAAACATTCGTAGTACTCTTGGTATATATATATATATATATATATATATATATATATGATCTCAATATGGAAATAAGCAACTTGGACAAGGCTTTTCAATTAATTTAAGTTATTATATACACCAAAGTTTTTGCAATTGATTTTTTAGTCTGCATCAGAGTGAAGATATTTAAATTACATATATTTCAATTACATATTTCTACATTATAAAAAATAGATAAAGTTATAGTAAATTCTTAAGTGCATTACAGCAAAAATATTTTGATAAATATCCTTGTCGAACCTGCCGAAACCTGAATGAATTCCACTTGACACCATCACCTGCATTCTTATTACAGAAGGTCTATCCTGAATTTCGAAAAGTCGAGAGGCCGAAGAAAAGAATTCTTCGTTCATATGATAAGGTGCCTGAGACATTAATAATTTACTAAAAGAAGTCTTAAAAAGTATTTTCATAAAATAATTTATTTTTCTGGCATTATAAGATCATATTATTGAAATTAATTACTACAATAGTAGGTAAGCACTTGTGAAAATATGTAATTCAACTGTTACATAAAACAAAATACATTGGTTTTAAGAAACAAAATTTATTAACCTAGATGATCATTTTCTCATATGTGAAGTTGCATAATACTGGAAAGTTAGTATTAACTCTGCATCATATAGATGCAGGTTTTAGTCAAATTAGATAAAACACTAATATAAATCTATATATATTAGACAAGTATACATGTTCTTATATTTCTATATAAAAAGATTTAGAAACAAATTTCCTAACAATGATCTTCCCGTTAACATCTATACATGTACTATATATGAACATGTTGCCTTAATACTACAAAGTGCGATTTATAATGCACTATCAAATATTTGCCCTCCTAAATAACATTATCAGTTGGTTTTGCACAATTAAACATCTACAGCATTAAGTTTGTATAGTTATTTCAGGAAAGTTTGTTCGCCGCGATATATTCGCACATATTTGGCGACTCCACTCGTAAAAAACAGGCGACCCTTCCAATGTTGAATTTTCCCAAACATAGTTTGAAGTTTGTACTCTCTTTCATATATAAAAAGATTTAGAAACAAATTTCCTAACAATGATCTTCCCGTTAACATCTATACATGTACTATGTATGAACATGTTGCCTTAATACTACAAAGTGCGATTTATAATGCACTATCAAATATTTGCCCTCCTAAATAACATTATCAGTTGGTTTTGCACAATTAAACATCTACAGCATTGAGTTTGTATAGTTATTTCAGGAAAGTTTGTTCGTCGCGATATATTCGCACATATTTGGCGACTCCACTCGTAAAAAACAGGCGACCATTCCAATGTTGAATTTTCCCAAACATACTTTGAAGTTTGTACTCTCTTTCATAACTTAGCCTAGTTCTGGATTAATGATATTTCATTTCACGACTTTCTGTGTCTAATTGCATGATATTCGTATGAACAGAGTTTAGACTAGCTACTACAGAAGATGAATGCACTTCACGCGAAATGATCATATTGGTTAATAATAATTTTGTTTGAAAAAACTGAAGCATTTTATTGCATCGAACACTTGCAGCCATTCTACCAACAAATTGGTATAACCGTATAATAGCTGGCGATTAATCGGTGGCCACAAATTTTATTTTATCAATATTATTCGTTTCAGAGTAGGGAGCGTATATATAAAATTGCAGTGAATATGTGTGTATGTAGACAATATTAACACTACATTATGCAATGCGGAAGAAAAGAATTTAATTAAATCTGATTTCATCATTATGAAAATCAAAAATTCTATCTCTACTTAGAAGAAGGATATGATCTCAGTCTAATGTAATTACTTGGATATATACATATGTACATAGTTAAATAAACTTTTTCTTTCATGCATGAACTTCTTATCATTAGTTTTATCTTACTCAAATGTTACATAAACTTATATCATTTTAAAGTAATTTCTTTCTGTATTTTGCCCTTTCCCAGTGGTATTTTATATTGACATTCTTATATGTAATTTTGAAAATAATAAAGTTACATGTCGTTATATATTGCGGTAGCAATATGTCGTTATTATGAAATATATCTATGGGCACTGCTTTATTGCAATAAACCTTATAAGTGGAAGGCAAAACCTATCGGTCCTCACAACTCCTCACGTCTTACAATTTTGGCCTCTGGTGCGGTCAAATTGTAGATTGTTCGTCCGATTTGGAGTAGATGGCGTTTCTGAAATTGAATTATTTGGTGAACGACGGACACTCGAAGACAGCTCTTTTACGAGACAATTCTATATCATTCGGGTAAAATTCAGGATATTGACTGTTTTACGAGCATCGGGTCAGCACTTCAATCGAAAGCGAAATACCACGAAATTATCTTTCTGTAAAAAATTATTTCTTCAACATTAAATAATAAAGTTAAATCTATATTGTTTGTATATGCACCATTAATATTATCAAATATCTGATTAAAAAAAGGTATTTCTAATTTACCTGGTAAGAAAAAATTTCGGCAAATGATATCCCTGATGAATCAACTTCGGATTCTGTAATGTGCTAGCATTTTATGAGATAATGCTTTTCTTTTATTCTTCAGGTATATATTTTGTCCTTCCTCGCTTATATCAAAATCATTACTTCATTTATATCTATTCCAAGTACGATTACATCTAGTTCTAATACATAATAAAGGGTTTTCCAATAGGGACGACAAATTTTCATTCAATTTGTGAACGCAACCTTTCAATCTTCGAACTGTCACTGTCAATTTATTCAGTAAACTTAACATTTTCATCATGGTAAAGTACACGAACGAACAACGTCTGCAAATTATAAAAATTTACTACAGAAATTCGGAGTCGGTGACCGCTACTTTAAGAGCGTTAACTCCGATTTTCGGTCGTAATTCTCGCCCTAGTAGACAGGTAGTAACAAGTTTAGTGAAAAAATTTGAGTCTACATATTCGTTGTGTGATGTTGCCGTGCCAGTGAGACAACGGGTTGATCGAAGTGTCGAAAATATCGCTGCCGTTGAAACGTCCGTAGCAATTGATCCAAATCAGTCAATTCCACGGCGTTCTCAAGAGTTGGGCATCGCCCAGACCACTTTATGGCGAATTTTGCGTAAGGATCTTGGTTTACACCCATACAAGATCAAGCTGACTCAAGAATTGAAGCCGATGGACCATTTGAAGCGACGTACGTTCTCCGATTGGGCTCTGGAAAAGATGCGCCAAGATGATCAATTTCATTGCAAAATCGTTTTCAGTGACGAAGCTCATTTTTGGCTCAATGGGTTCGTCAATAAGCAAAATATGCGTCATTGGTCGGGTGAAAATCCACATGTGCTTCATGAAACACCACTTCATCCACAAAAAATAACTGTTTGGTGCGGTTTGCATGCCGGCGGCGTCATAGGGCCATATTTTTTCGTCGACGATAATGATCGTCACGTTACTGTGAATGGTAATCGTTATCGCGCCATGATTACCGATTATTTTTGGCCCGAATTGGAAGATATGGACAACGTGTGGTTTCAGCAGGACGGTGCCACAAGCCACACAGCACACGTTACAATCGATTTATTGAAGAGTAACTTTGATGAGCGTGTTATCTCAAGAAATGGATCAGTCGATTGGCCGCCTCGTTCGTGCGATTTAACGCCTCTAGACTATTTTCTTTGGAGCTCGGTCAAGTCATTGGTCTATGCCAACAAGCCGACAACGTTGGAAGAGCTCAGAGCCAACATTGAACGCGAAATAGCAGCCGTTTCGGCCGAATTGTGTGGCCTAGTCATCGAAAATTGGGTCCAACGAATCGACCGCTGCAAAATTGCCCGCAGTGGCCATATGAACGAAGTCGAGTTCCATTCATAAATGTGTTGATTGTACTTCAACCCAATAATAAAGTTTTTGAAATATCTCAAATGGTCTGCATTTTATTTTGAAAAAAACCAAAACTTGTAATTAAAGAATTATGAATTTCACCAAAAGATGGCAAAAACTAGTCGAATAAAACGGGGAATATATAATTAATTGATGTCTTTTAGATAAATTTAATGGTGCCTTTGATTGATTAACTAAATCACATAAGCTTGATATATAACACCTTTTCACATTAATTTTCGTATTCTGTATACGTGTTTTGACAACTAAATTGTCATCATCCGCAGATAATTAAACAGTGTCGCTCCTGGAAGTCACGGCAAAAAACAGCATGAAACAAATTCTGTACACGATCTGTACCATTGAAAGCCAAAACACAAACTACGCGCACAGTGTGCGTTTTGGCTGTTTAATTATCTGCTGATGATGACACTTAGTTTTCGAAATACGTATACGTAATACGAAAACTAAAATAAAAATGGGTTATATATCAACCTTTAGTGATTATGATCTCTTTTATATCTATAACACCGAAAAGATACGTCATGACCTTTCCGTTAATATTTTGTTATGTATTTTAAATGCGAAACGATAAAATATTCACCTAGTGTGTTTCTCCAATTATTATCGCTTCCGAGAAACTTGTCACGTCTAATGGATGTTACTAAGAGAAAGAACCATGACGCTATCCTCGTTAAATCTACACTGGGGAGTCTGCCGGCTAGTGTTAATCTTGAGCATTTGGAATTCTACGTATAGACTGTCATAATAAAATGGGATATGAGCATCACCAATATCTCTCTATCTACATATATCTATCAGTAGTCCCTGGACTACTGACCCGCCAAACGGATATTTATTCATTTACTATCAGAATGTCAGAATGTGCCCAGCTTACAGGCTAAGGTTAATGATCTTTATACAAATATATGATTCTGAATCTGATGTTATCGGCCTTGTTGAAACATGGCCTAAATTTTAACATTAAATTATTTCCAACTGACTAAGAACGTTGTCAAAAGGGTACATTGTGGTGGTGTCATAAGTTGTAGATCAAATTATTTATTGAATGAATTAATTAACAATACTAAAGTGCTGTATTAATCATTCATATCCTCTATAGTATCGTGCACATACAATAAACCAAACTGGTTGCTTTTGTTAATTATGTTCCTTTTGATATTTCTGCTACCAATTATGAATAATTTTTACTTTAATTATATATTAATATTAATAAATATATAATACACAGGCGACTTCAACATCACACACTTTAATAATCCTAACATAAATGACACAAAAATTCAATTTGTAAGTAACTTTCCTAACTTTGTCGATTTAGTACAACCTAATACAATAGTCAGTCATAAACGACGCATTCTAGATTTAGGGATGACAAATGTCAAACTAATTGTGATCACGCGTGCGGTTACAGCGATAATAGATGAAGATTTGGAGAATTCTACTCTAAGTTTATCTATTGACTTTAGTAATTGTAATCTTCTAAACTTAATTCTAAGTGAAAATTTTTATACTTTCAAAATTATTATAATTTCAAAAACGCAGACTATGTCTATCTATATAAGGCACTCCTAGATACAGGTTAATTTCTAACTGTATGTGGTAATGCTGAATTAGTGTGTAAGTAATTATATGCTAAAATACATAATTACTTTAGTTGGTTTGTACCATTAAGCATTTATATCTATGTGCTTATCCAATATGGTTGACTAACAAGAATATAAATGACACGAAGTTGAAAAATAAGTATAGCTTAAAATATAAGAACATGCACTTTACTGAATTCCCAGAAATGTACAAATTACTGCGGTGAAAATTAAAAATAAATTCGAAAGTACTGTAAAATTGCTTAAACCAAGTGCAAGATGCTAGGTAATATTTATAATCCTGTTAGGAGTATATTGGGATTTCATATACAGTTAAAAAGACAATATTGGATTATCTAATTCCTTGAAGAGCATGAAGGGTGACCTCATTCAACCACAGTCCATTATTGTTAATGAATTCGTCAACTTTTTCCAGTCTGTCTACTCATTACCTCCATCGACGTCGGCTACTGGCATACAGAATTATTTTAGTAGTATTCTAATTAATATACCTCTCACTCGGAAATCAGCTGTTTTCACGCATTAAAAAAGCCTCAACAATTCGAATACTATACGTATACGTTCCTGTGGTTCACTTATGCCAGCTCTTTAATCTTGTACTTTAATTTCGAATGTTAAACAATTGTGAGAAAAGTATCTACATATAGGAAATATGATGTGAGTTTCATACATAGAGCCCCATATTATCATTCGATAATTCTCAATAGAGAATTATCACAATAATAAACTAATATCTTTAAAAACTTGCCCTTTTTCTAGCATTTCTCTTCAAATAAGTTCCTGCTATCCACAGATTCATTAGTAGGGGATCAACAGTCATAAATTTAATAGTATTTACTCAGTTTCTATATGATAACAATTATAGCAATATTCAAGTAAAAGAAATTTTTCCTAACTTACCTAAAACATTTAATCCGATTTAATCCTCACTACTGCTCCCCAAATTTGCTAACATTGGTTTCTCACCGTCTCTTGTCTTGCTATTGTAATTATATTTATTTAATAGAGCTAATTATGTCTATTACAAAAGTCATAAATCTCAGCTTTTTCACTAAAAGTTGAGAGTTCGTCTAGGATCAAACTATAACTGCCAGAAATTATTATTCGCAACTAATTGGAAAATATTTCACGCAATAAACAATATCAATGACTGAGCTCACCGTCAAAAGCTGTTGGGTGCATTCAGACATAGTGTACCGATAATATGCTACGCATGAACATTTATAAATGTAAATATGTCACATTCACTTGAAGGAGTTCCTCTATTGGCACTATCTGTAAACTCTGGATAACTTTTATTTTGTGATATCAAATGTGATATTGTCGCATTTGATTCAAAACTCATTCAATAACCACATCAATAATACATCTAGTGCTATATTAAATGCTTTAGGTCTCGTAATTAGAACCACCTGAAAATTCCCTTCAACTGACTGCATATTACCACCATTTTTCCTATGTTAAATCAAACCTTGAATATGCATCGTTGGTGTAGTTACCTCTATATAAGATTCATATCTATTCGCCAGAATTAGTACCAAGGCGATTTCTAAAGTGCCTTTCCTTCGCCTGTCTGAGAACTATTCTCCTCGAAGCTATAGTCATTAATCTACTGACTTCGTTTGATATTTTCTTCACAATAGAATTTACGCACTTGAAATTCTTTCAAAGTTAAGCCTTTTGATTCAAATATAGGCAACTAGATTTGCAAACACTTTCAGTCTGACACCTCCAATGTGTACTGATTATATCTCAATTCTAGAGAATATGTGAATTCTTTAACAACTTACCGAATTCGACTATGGATGTGCACCACTACCAATAATACTAAACTAGTGCATTTACCATTTTCATGTTCTATTCTTCTTATATGCTTACATGCATACATATATACATATATGTAATTACTAAAAATCTAGAATAGTTATAAATTTACATTTCTGTATATTTTGTTCCGAATGTAAGGTTACATTATATATTGCTGCGATATGCTCTCTCAGGTATTACTTATCCTCTTACTTATTAAAGAAGTATCTATAAATTTTGACAATAAAATCTATGTGATAATATTTGTTGTTAAATTCTTTAGTAATATTCTAAGGGCTGAACGGAAGTTTCTCCTGACATCCAATTAGCAAAACACTCAAATAAATAAGATGATAGTCATAACTTAAATTTAACAATATTAAATAAATATCTTCATGAAAAAAAAAGAATAATCTTTAAATTATTTACAATATTCAGAAGAAACGAAAAACATTGAAACTTATATACAAAGAAAGTTATGTGGGCAAAAATATTTAAAAACTACTAAACAATGTATAGAAATAGTGGTGTTTTATTTATTTACAAAATTGATACTAAAGCTCTTAGATAATAACTCTTAAATGTATTTAGACTTTAATTTTGTCTAAAAGAGAAAACTTAAAAAACTTAAATCGTGGATTGTAAGACTTGTGTTCCGGAACTCCGTCTTGGTAATGTAAAAATAAAATCAGATAAACTGTATGTACATGTGTTCATTCCTCCTAATCATGACTATCGTCGGCTTACTCATATGACTTGTGGTTCTGTCCGTATATTTACAACAACACAAAATTAAATTTTGACAAACGCATTACTTGTAATCAAAAGTAAAGAAAAATTTTGATTTTTTGGTTTTTTAAATAAAATAACAACATTAAATACATTTGTTATCTTTTACACACATATATCATCTGCTTAACACTGCAAATTCACAACTTGAATAGATCTAGAAAGTGCAAAGCTACTTAGCTTCATGCCCCAATATATATATATATATATATATATATATATATATATATATATATCTTTAATCGAAATAAGTAGATAAATTTAGAGTCCAAATCAGGAAGCAATTTAAAATTCAAAATTCAGATTAAATTTAATTAGTCATATATTTTTCAAATGTTATTAGCACCTTAAATGGAACATAGGCCTCTAACATTTCGCCACAAAATAAAATTGAATTAATTAATCAATTTTTACATGAAAAATTATTTAGAAACTTTAGTGCGTATGATTGCTTTAAAAGAGTAAGCGAATTCTTTCTTAATCGACCATGTCTCTATTTTTTATACCCCGCGCCACATTTTTGCGAAGCCCTACTCAGTTAAATATCTTAAGGTTATTTTTTCCTGAAGCTAAAAACACCAACTCTAATTGAAATAATTCTAAACATGTCCCTAGATTTCCAATAAATAATTCTTTACTGTTTTAGACGAATAATGGAAACTAATGATTGCCATGTCCTTATTAAGTTTTCTTAGCCAGATGACGAAGAACAACTCTAAACGAATATCCGTAACTAAGCGTTATTTTTTATTGTTAGTTGCTTATACTGTTTTGATTCGTTCATGTACAATACCTACATCAATATTTACTACATCTATGTCTTTAGAATTTGCAAATAATAGTAAACGAATTATGATAGATTTCTTTAATAATTGCAGTTCACAATTGTTTACATAGTTTGAAGACATTTGTCAAAGGAATAAATAAGTAATGTCATTGTAATGTATCGTATAAAACATCTAACTATTACAAAGGGTACTAGGAAAGTTTTGCAAAATAGCTTTGTATATTTTATTTTTTCAAAGTAATTTCGTCTACACTTAATACACCTCTCCATCCTCTGAAACCAATCTTTAAACCAATTCTGCCAAGTTTCACTAGGGAGTAAAGCACACTCGTTGTGCCAAGCCCGCAGAAGTTTCTCATCACTGGAAAACCGACTCCCTTTTAGCTTCATTTTCACATGCGGGAACAGTGGAAAGTCGCAGGGAGCAAGATCTAGACTGTAGGGAGGCTGCTCGAGAAGTTACAATCCTGTCGTGGTCAAATATTCGGTGCAGGCTTTGGCGCGGTGAGCTAGAGCGTTATCGTGATGGAGGAATCAGGTGTCCATTCTTGACTTTGGCTGCAGGTTCTACATAGATCCACTGACTTCAGGCAGGTACTGTTCAATATACCACTTAGCTGTGACTGTCTTATGTGTGTCCAAAACGACGCGTTTCACAATTCTACACGATTTAAAAAATACAGCTATCATTGTTTCTTTACGGATCGGGATTTTCTGACAACTACGGGTTTGTCTTCATCATAAAAGACTCAAAGTTTGTTTTGAGCTTTGGTCGGCGCATCGTAATAGTACAGCCAAGTCTTGTCAGCTGTCACGATGTTGTTCACATACCGAGATTGTTCCTTATTAAAGCTTTTTAGCATCTCCCGGCACACGTCACACGTAGTGTCATCTGCTCTTCAGTCAGTCGACGCGGCACCTAGAGAGAACAAAGGTTCTTCACGTGCAAATATTCATGCAGAATCGAACGGATTGCTGATGCATTTAGGCCTGAAGTACCCTCTATCTGTTAGTAGGTCACTCGCCTGTCCCCGTCAAGCATTTTCCTCACAGTAGTAACGTCTTCCTCCGTAATTGACGTTCGTGGCCTTCCCGGCCTCTCAGCATCCTCCACAGTTGAATATCCCGTTTGGAATTCTCTATACCACCTGAATAACGTTGTGCTATTTGGAGAAACATCACCTAGTGCAACAGTCATTTCTTCGAAGCACTGGTCTATGTTTAAACCACGCACGAAGTCATAACACAAAACTGGCCTTATCTCATTTCGTGACCACGATGCCATCGCAAGCACTTTACACTCTCACTGTTAATGAATAACCGAGCCCATCGATATGGCGCGGCGGCTACTATGCACGTATGGACACGTCTCAAGATGCAGCAACAAGCAGCTTCCTACAATTCATTGTTGCGTCATATCGCAGAACTTTCCTTGTACCCTTTGTATTTAGAATATTTTTATACTAAGCTAAGTAAATCATAGTATTACTGTATGGGCAGAGCTGAATAAGTACAAGTATAAATTTCATACATATATTCATTTTAAAAGTAAACGAATTACAGTGATATTATTTTGGTGGCAGTTTTTAATCAGATTAACTGAAGGAGCATATATTTTATTCCACTTATTAAATTTATCTATCAACTTAAGAAATTTATTATGAATGTCTGATAAGATAGTGGAATTTAAAAAGGCAAGTAATGTAAGGAGTATTCTTTTAATAGAGGACTCTACTGTATGTAAAAGTTATTTACATTATTTTATGAATTAAGTATTATATGTTCATTACATGCACATGTATAAAGAAAATACCTTATTTCATGGCTTCATGATCCACAATTAAGCACATACGTTAAATTATATAAGCTAATGCTGCTATTTTTATAATATTAATTGAGTTCATTCTTCATTTAAAATTATCGTTTCGTGTTGTTAATTTATTAGGGCTATTTAAGTGACCACCCACATTAGCATTATGCCAAACTTTCTTATTTTAAATCCGTAGAATTATAATTTATTTATACGCCCTCCCTGTTGAAAAGTCTGTGCTTGAAAACAATAGAAATTTTTTTTTGGAACGAGTTCACTCATAGAGTCCTTCGTTCGTGTGTAATGATTTCCGTTCGTTTATTTAAGATTACTTAAATGTTGCATTTATTTGACTGTTGTATCTTTACGAAGCCAAAAACATAGATAATCATTAGACAGAGCATTCTTTTTATTTATAAGCTATAAAATTTGTTTATCAAAATATAAAAAGGAACGAAACCCTAATTCGCGAATAACCACTCTGACTATTTTAACGGTGATCGCATTTTTTTAAAATATTTTTCTTCTTTCTGCAGTTCTGCACTACTACTGAAGTGTATGACTTTATTTCATTTTAAGTTAGTTGTGAGCGCTGCTAACCCAAAGTTAAAGCATGGTTATATACAAAATGGATAAACTGCTTATTATGTGTTATTCACTAACGCATTATATTGACATACAGAAACTAGTATAAAGTTGTATCACTGTCGATTCATATAAACGTTTACAAGACAATGAAAATGTTCGTGTATGAGGTAAAATGTATAGTTATTGACACGCTATTTTATATTTGTTTAAATCATTTAAAATACCTTCGTCCGTTCTAATACTTTCTTGAATATGTGGTACCTTTTATGTTAGCTGTCTCAGAAAGCAACATTCACAAGTGTTTTTATCTGCACAACAGTGGCGGCTCGTGAGTATTTGACATGGTGAGGCAGATAGAATAATAAATATTCAAAATTGTTTACAATTGATTAATAAACTCTATATACCTACTACATATAAAAACAGTTTATATATATATAGGGCTTCCAGTACAAACAGGGCTGCCAGACGTGAACTGAGCCCTATATCGCGCCCCATTCGATTTTTAAGGGAAAACGAAGTTTCAAAGCAAACCCTTGTGAAACGAAAATAAATATTCTAAAAAATCAAACAAATTCTAAAAACATTAATCGAAAATAAGAACTCAATCTTCTAGGATTTAAAAATAAAAAATAAATACATTCCTATTATAATATAAAATTTAATAATATAACAAATATATACATATATATGTATATATATATAAATCAACAACAATCCAATAACAAAATTTCAAAATTACATGCAAAATGAAAATATTTTAAAATACAGAGAATTTCCTTTATTGTCATTGCACGTAGAATTACATTTAATAGATTTTACTTCTTGTATGGCAAAGGTATCCTCCGGTTTTTTGTGTTAGCAAAATAATCAATTACATCATTATAAAATCGTTCATCCCTCGTCATCGTTTTAACCAATTCCTTTTCGATTGCAATTAGTGCACAGTTACTAAGTCTTTGTTGTCCAATTGTATTTCTAACATACGATTTTATACGTTTCAATGTGGAAAAACTTCGCTCAACGGACGCGGAAGTTACCGATATGGTAACTACTATACTTAGCAATTTAAAAAGTTCTGGCATACAGATGGCTAACTTTTGTTCGTGCATAAATCTTAACATTTCACATGGTGTTTTAGAATTACCAAGGAGTTGCATGTCACTATAAATAACAGCTAATTCATTTTTTAATTGAATTTGATCAAAAAATTTTTATTGTTCAAACAAATTATTTAAGAGCCTCTGAGGAAATGCCTTCGAATATTCTTCAAATTTACTTTCTGTTAATAAATCAAAAAAAGCAAGTTTTTCTAAATCAATAAATCTAATTTCAATTTGACTAATAAACGTATCTAGAATTTCGAAAAATAATTTTCTATAATTTTGTTTAGTATCTGGAACGTCATCAATTCTACGCCTTTTATGTGCAACAGATTCGTCAGACATCGAATTTTCGTATACAGTACTGAAATATGTATCACACTCCCGAAATTCTCTAAACTTATCAAGCAAAAAACGTAATTATTATTATTATTATTGAAATTTCTGTTAGACTTACCGTGTATTGTAAGAGATTTTGATAAACCAGGGTTTGGTCTCGGAAGGTTTTTGACATATAATTGATCTTCTACCGATAGAACAACGAACGTATTTCTTATTAAAAAATCTACAATGTCTTGTGTATTTCTTACATTTTCTAAATCCATATTCACAATTTTTAAATCACTGAAAATATCACTAAACAAATATTAAAATATTTAACCTAACTTTGTTATTCCCCCACGCTGTAATTTGCGATTCGGGCCGAGAATGTCAGCCTCGAGTATATTCGGTAGTTCGGCGATTGTGATTCGATGAGAGGCTCAGTTCAAATTGGCTTCAGACTAAATAATACATACATACATACATTGATATCTAAAGAATATCTACTTGAAACAATAAAAATACTCCTGTTAAAACTTAAAACATATTATTTGCGTGGAGGAAATATTGAGAAACTGTACAAGAAGAATGTAAACCTTTAGACATCTTTATATCATTAAATAAATACTTAATTTATCCTATTAATAATGCTTTCTATATTATTAAAAAATTCAAAAATCTCACAATAAAGTTAGAAAAATCTATTAACTTTTTGAATATTTTTTCTTCTTTGTTATCTTAAATATGTAGCTAATACTTTACTGTAATTTCCATAGAAATTGAGAATTTTTTTGACTGCTGTAGTGCGTTATAAATTTTCAATGAGAGGCAATGAGTGGCCGGGCCTCAAATATTCGTGTTTAGTAGGGATATACATAGATCAAGCATGAAGTTGGTCGGGGCAATTTAAAATTTCCTATACTTAAACGGAAATCTGCTTGATGTTTTACTTACGCCAGATAGAACGTTCAGCGTAAAAAAGAAGGTAATATTGTTGGACTAAGCCATACCTTCATCTAAGGCAAGACCAACATTGAGATCTTTGAAATGCTTGGTATGAAATAGGGCCTCATATTATCCGCACCACCAGTTTCTTCATCTGTAAATATGATATTAACTTTGTAAACATACAGCCTTGGCCATATGTCTGAAGCACCCTCAAGTTTTGGATGTAAAATGAAAGGGCGGAGGTATAAAAATTAAACTACAAGTGTATATACATTTTGAATGCAAATTTAATAATATACATTAATATTTTGTAGCACCACCGCGACATTTGATAACGGCTTGTATCCGTTTAGGCATTGTAGCCACTAATTTGCTACATATCTCGGGTGAAATCTTTTCCATTCTTCAAATAACCTCGCTTTTAATTCGTTTTTGTTTTTATGTCTATATACAATATTATTAAAAATACGCCACAAATTTTCTATGGGCGACAAAGTTAATTATCAATTTTATAGTCCTTATTGAAAACTTTAACAATCGTTATTTTTTGCGCTAAACCACTCGATTGTACGTTTGGATTTATGGCAGGGTGCATTGTCCTGCTGGAAAATGTAGGCCTCTTCATCGGAATCGAACAGCTTTACAATAGACGGTTCTAGTACTTCTCCTAACATATCAATGTACTTTTTGTGTTCATTCTGCCTTCACAGACGTACACTTCGCCGACACCCTTAGTGGTCATGCATCCCCATATCATCACGCTACCACCCCCATACTTTACTGTAGGCACAATACAATGTGGCTCAAATACTTTCTGGTCTTCTACGAACAAACTGTCAAGTCCCAGGTGTTGGCAAAATCTACGTAAGATATAGAAAAATTAATAGCTGTTCAAAAAATTCCAATTCACTATTCAGCACATTCAAAATATCATATTTATGTAACACAAAAGTAAAACTGCATTAATTTATCATACCTCTACATTGGATTCGTGGCACACTTTGCATATGATTTTGGACCAATCCTCAACTGTCCAATTTTTGTGTTTTTTTGCCCACAACAACCGTTTTTTCTTCTGCCGTCCTCGCTCAATAAGGGTTTGCTTATACAGCTTTACGACCATGTATATTTACTTGTACCAGACGTCTTCTCACTGTTCTCGCTGATACAGAAGTTCCTTGGCGCTAATTTATTTCTGCAGATAAATCTTTATCAATGTTTCATACGATTTTTCAGAGAAAGTCGCGTTTTAAAATCGATCATTCTCTCCGTTGTAATACGTTTTCGTCCACTTTTCGGTCGATTTTCGTAAGAAAATGTCTCTTTAAAACGTTTTAAATTGCCGCTTGGATGGCATAGCGCGACCGCTTCATTATTTTCGCGATTTTTGATTGCGATAGTCCTTGAGTATGTAATAACACTGCTTTACTTCGCTCTATTACATCTAACTCCCGTTTTCAGGCATGTTGTCACAATGTACAACACTATACAAAAACACAATATTCAATACAACTGGTTAAATCAATTTTATAACACAATATCGTTTCTAATACACCTCACTTATTGAACAGTAAAGATCAACTAACAGCAATAAACCTTAAAACTACAGAATATTTGTATACTTCTTGAGATTTTCCTGGTAAACAGTCATTATATACACATTAGTAATGGCCCCTTTCATTACGTTCTTAGGGTTCAGGTAATATTGCACTTTATGGGGGTGCTTCAGACATATGGCCAAGGCTGTATATCTAATGAAGTAAATTCACATTACCTTTTTGTTATTATTAACACAGAGATTAAGAGACCGCAAAAATTTACCTTCTAAATGACTTCATATGCTTCAACAGCTTAACGCTAATTATAGGGGTATTTAGCAGATCATGAGTTACATTGCACTTATGCTAAAGAAATATACAACCAAAAACGAGTCAACAGAAATAAATGATGAAAGTGTTTTCAGAAATAAACGTGATTTCGGCAATGTGACGCTGTGACTTGCAAAATGTATTTCTTTACTATTTACATTTAGTTATAAAAATGTTTACTTTACAACGAATAGTCTTCATGAAAAATTCAAATTTTTATCGCTTTTTACATTTAAAATTATATGCAAAAGCAACATTATTTTCGGAACAGAAAAAAATTACTAAATGGCGAATGACAATACTCCATTGAAGGATGCGGGAAAGAATTTATAAAACGTTTCCCGAATATGTCAATAATCATCAGTTTGCAACACAGATGAAGACAAGTGTCACTAACATCTACAGATAAAAAGGACAACACAGATAGGCCAATAATTTGTACTCCAAATGTTGTAAACAGCAATCCATTTTGTAGACTATCTCAACAGCTAAATGTAACCTGTTCCACTCTTCAAAATTAAAAAAAATTATTTGTCTCTGTATTAAGTATAGATGTTCCAAGAACTATCACTCCCGGATTATCACACAAGAATTTGTTATTGTTAATAGCTCAACGAAAATATTAACGACGACGACATTTTGTGGATAAAATTTTTTCGCTAATGAAGGGTAGTTTCATTTGAATAATTATATCAACATACATGCGTATATGAAGTGACAACAAATTCCCACTAATTTAAAGAAGTTGTTATGCATTCGTTGAAAGTTGTGTGTGTAGCACATCCTTTGCGGACTAATTACACGCAGACGAAATTAACAAAAAACTGCTAGACCCATACTACGCGCGTTAGTTTAAATTTTTTTGGTGATCGTGAAAACAGTTTTCCCTATTCGTTCACACGACCTCGGTTCTTTAGATTATTTTATACTCTTGTATTTAAAAAATTTAGTTTTCAAAACACCCGTACATACCATAAACAACCTAAAAGTCAGCGTCAGTGCTAAGAAATTAATAATAACATGCGAATAAATGTTGTTGATAGCATGAAAAAGAATAAATTTATGCATTTAGCAGAACAGCGAACATATTCAAATATTTCTGTGCATTATAGGGACATTAATGGAAATCACATAACAGACTACTCTGTATATGTGGAAAAAACTGAAATTTTTAATGTTTATCGGGCAATATAATTTTATGAAGACCTTAGTTCACGACAAGTAGACGTGTGAAATTCATTTACGACCCGGAAACGCATGTCTAGAGAACTTAATATTTCAAACAAATTATTGTTGTATCTATACATGAAATCTTATCGACACTCTACAAGTCACCTTTTCACTGAGAAATTGTAATAGACATGCAATTAATGATCACGAAAATATTCCCTTTACGAACCAAATTTTTGCGATTGAAGAAAAATTTAAAGAGCAAATTAAAAAGTCTTTATACTAGAACTTCTAGAGAAGCGAAACAGTATTGTGAGAGTGTAGCCAATATACCCATGTAATAATATGTACTCTATCAACTTTTTCGATATATGCATATTATCAATTCACCTTAATGTATATTGTATGACTTACCAGGCACAATTTATAATATGCACTGTATCTCCTTAACTTTACTCCATCTTGTTTCAGTCTCCTTATAGCTTCTAAATACTAATTCCAACAGATTCATATCCTGGGTTCCTCTAATAAACAAAACCTTTACTGTCTATATCAGCATTAAAAGGTTTGTATGTCCATTTTTCCTATAGTACGTTTTTTTTGTTTAATATGTTTTTCTTATACATAAAGTATTACCTACTTCAAACACAGGTACTACATCCATATGGCTGTTCAGCATAATAGAGGGCAATTTTGGTTCTGTTCCTTCCCATGTTATTATAACAATCGGTTTTCCCTCGATGACATTGTATACCTGAATAGGCAAATCAAGGCCTTTTGCTTGTTTTTCGAGAAACTCGACGCATTTAACTGGAAATAAAATAAATAATATTAATATATATCTCATAGTTTGCATACTTTCTAACATGTTAAACAATAGATATTAAAAGATATTTATTAATGAATGAACAACACTACCTAGGCAAAGTTTTGCACCACTTGTACATTCGGTCAATAAATTATTGGTTCACCTAATAGTTTTCTAAAATATGTAATAAAGGAAAAGTAATTTAAAATGGTGAATATGGTAATATTGGAAATATGTACATATATAAAAACAGAAGTAATTAGCAAAAATCCAAAAATAATACTTCGAATTAAAGATTTTATTCCGTAAATTTTAAAAATATAACTAAATAAAATTATTTGCTCACAATAAAACTATACATTCTAACACAATATAATACACAACTATGAAAATTTAATTCAATAAAAAAATCTTAGTTGACATGCTACGAGTTTCTATTTCTTTTTAAATTTCTTAGCGCTTAAGATATCAAATTTTGAGTTCTTTGTGACGATATACGGGGGTGGACTGAAAAGTCCCTTAAAAGAAAATAAAGAAAAGAACTTTGCGGGTCTAATACAATTAAAATATGCATGTGAAGTATTGAATTGGTTCGAATGATGAATGATATGTAGGCTGCAACTATTTTTTCTTCTATAATACGTATTATAACCCAACCACAATATTATTTAAAAATTGTTTACAGAATTTCAGAATGTATTACAGTTCTAGTAACTGGGTAAATTACCCCATTACATTAATTTGATGAACAACTTTCTACTTATCCTTAAGTATATAGTGAACAAGTAACAACAATTAAGTCAAAAAATACAGATAACAAGAACTAATTTACATATGCGATTAATTATAAATTCACAATTGCATTAGTTACATAAAGTATTTGAACAGAACCGCGTGTCATCGCAGAAACAACAAAAAAATACAAATATTTTAATACATTAAATATGCTCATGTCTGGGTCGCAAACATATTTGCAGTTAAAATAAAATAATATTTGCTGTTCTCTACTTTTTAACCCGCAAAAAATGAAATGAAATGTGTCCCAGATAAGTTAACGCAAAAGGAAATATTAAGATGTATATCATTCTTCAATTATTCAAATTACTTTTATGAGCTAATGCGTTGTTTAGACTAAAATGACCAGTCAATTACGAATGACCTAGATTACGAGTCAATTTGATAGATGATTACATACATGTGCACACACTGCCTTGAAATATAACAATTGACTTCTATCATTTATAATTATGTCGTCTTGGAATGACGATGATCCGATGTTTTTCAATCTCGTTCCCTCCTATTTTAAAAGTATCTAAAAATCCTTTCAATACTTAAGATGTTTTAACTTTACATCATAAATATTTTTCAAATATAAATTTTGCATCTTTTAAACCTTTTTTTTATATAGACTGTTTTAGACTTAATTACAAAACCTTGTTTTTGAAATGGTGAACATCTTTAATAACTACAACAGAACGCTACTATGATAAATACTCGTAAAAAAGAATTTTAAACTTTCTAAATCCAATTTTAAACAACACATTTTATTCGTAAGTTTTCAGAATAGTAACAAGTTTTGAAGAATCAAATGCTATATATTAGAGAAGAGAAATATTAAGATATTAGAATTTAATTCAAGAAAAGCCAAATATTTTTGGTGTACTATACCCTATCTCAAAATAAGAAAGAGTGATTCAAATATCTCGCTTAAATCCGGAACTCGTAATTTAAAAATGTAACACCCTAAAAATTAAATGTAAACAGTTGTGAATATAGTTGTTCGTCAACAATATTAAATTTCATTTTGTTCTAAGTGAAAAGAAATTATTTTAATAGAATTATGATTGTTCAAAAGTTACTTTTTGAATCAATATGTACAATTAAGATTAAATATTATGCTCGACTTAACGTATTTCAGGTAAACTCCAGCTTATAAAGATTTCACTAAATTTTCTTTGCAATAAGAAAGTAATATATTTGTAAATCATAAATTATTCATATTCATGTCAAGTTTAATTGTGAAATTCAAAGTAAAATGTAAACTACTTATTATAAAAGTACATCAAAAATTCACTTGTGCTGGACAATAATACTAAATCAGTTTCTTGTCACTGTTTCCAACACAAATAAATAGTTCTATAAGATCATCCATTAATACAGCTAAGTTCCACATTCTTTTTTCTACTATAATCACATGGTTAATATAATTTTTCCAATCATACATTGTAATATTTGTAATTGCTTCCATTCAAAGTTCTTGTAGATGTAGCATTTTGAATATTGTACTTTTTGAAGCAACGTCACTTATTATTTGTGCCCAAATCATTTCAATTGGTTTAAACTCACAATGAAATGGCAGTAATCTCAATAATCTTATTTGCAATTTGATCAGTTTCATATACACAGGGTACTAGGAAAGTTTTGCAATACAGCTTTGTTTATTTAATTTTTTCAAAGTAATTTCCTCTACACTCAACACACCTCTCCATTCTCCGAAACCAATTTTTAAACCAAGTTCTGTTTTGTTAGTTTGACTAGGGAACAAAGCACACTCGTTGTCCCAAGCCCGAAGAAGGTCCTCATCACTGTCACGATGTTGTTCACATACCGAGATTGTCCCTTATTAAACTCTCCCGGCACCAAGTCACACGTCGTGTTACCTGCTCTTCAGTCAGTCGATGCGGCACCCAGAGAGATCTCGCCTGTCCTCAACAAGCATTTTCCTCACAGTAGTAACGTTTTCCTCCGTAACTGACGTTTGTGGCCTTCTCGGCCTCTCAGCATCCTCCACAGTTAAATTTCCCCTTTGGAATTCTCTATACCGCCTGAATATCATTGTGCGATGTGGACAAACATCACCTAGTGCAAGAGTCATTTCTTCGAAGCACTGGTCTATGTTTAAACCACGAACGAAATTATAACGCAAAACTGCCCTTATCTCATTTCGTGACCACGATGCCATCGCAAGCACTTTACACTCTCACTGCTAATGAATAACTGAGCCCATCGACATGGCGCGGCGGGTACTATGCACGTATGAACATGTCTCAACATGCAGCAACAAGCAGCTTCCTACGATTCATTGTTGCGTCATATTGCAAAATTTTCCTAGTACCCTTTGTATCTTCCAAAATTTTTCTAAGACAGACTAGCATTTCCTTTAAGGTTAATATAATTTTACTGCTGTTACGTATTTTAAAAAATCCATTTTTATAATACCTTACATTATATAATCATGTAACAAATTAGCTGATCATACAAGATCAGTTTTTTTAAAAACATTTATTGTCTTAAATGACATGCTTAAGGCTACATGCCAATAGAAACTTGGGTTAAGTCGTACTTTTTATTGCCCAAACATTCAGAACTTAAACCATTTAAAGATATTTTAACATTAATCATGATAAGTAATATTAACCAATAAATAACTATCATTTATTATAAGTGCAATACTTCATTTTAAATTTTAATGCATACTCGTAAACTATTTTAATAAAAATTTAATAAAATATTGCCAAAACCACTGCAAAATATAAATTATAAAATAAAAATATATTTACATTCACAATTAAACAGAGATTGCCTAATAAAAGTAGGTATTTGTGATAAATTAAAACACACTAACCAAAATCAGTTTCTCATATTTAGTTAACTTTTTTCAGATGAAATCATTTTCTAAAGCAATGATGATGACACAAAAGTTGGTTAACCCTTAAAAAATTAACGAAAAACTATATAAAGAATAATGTGACTTAAGTAGCATTTCATCAGAACCACTATTCAATTCTTCTGAAAAATATAAACATAGAGAATCAATAATTAATTTGATTCCAATACGACAATACTTAAGAAATAGTAAGTGATGGGTAAGACAATGGAATTTCATTCGTCTATACCTTATCTCAGAATAAGGAGTGATTCAAACATTGCGCCAAAATACTACATATTTTTAAGAGATTTCATTGATTCCTGAACAGGCAAGTTTAACATGGATAAATGAATGGCAGATATCCACCACTTTTCATAACCTGTAAACGTTTAATTACATTTTTGCATTGTTTTACTATATTTTTCCATATTATTTAATAAAATCTATACTTTTAAGTACAAAAATAAAATGAGTGATCACCAAGGTTCTAGCAAACAGTAATCACCGCCCAGAAATCGTGAACGACTGGGATACCTGACTCATGAAGAAAAACAAACAGTTTTGATTACGTATAAAAAATCAACGCTGCAAACTCCACCAATGGGAACGATAGCAATTGTAACGAACATTTCTGAAACGCTAAGTAAGTTGTAGGTATTACTTCTATAATGATATATTATAAGAAATGTATTGTAGGGCTGACCAAATCAACTGTATAGTTATCCAAGAATATAAACAGACAGGTGAAGTCAGCCCTCCTAAAGAACGAGTAGGCAGGCATTCAACGCTTCTAGACTTTGATGAATCTGTCAAAAGTACTGTACGGCAGATGGTGCATAGTTTCTTTTTTAAAAACGAACTTACAACACTTAAAATATTGGGAGAAATAAGTAGAGATGAGTCCATACCAAAAATGAGTTGAGCAACTCTACACAGGTTCTTGAAATGCATTAATTTCAAGTAAATGTTAATGATAAATTGTTCATGCTATAACATATTCATATTTAATTTATATTTCAGATATGTAACAAGAAGAGTATGCTAATAGAAAAGGATGAAATTATCAAGTGTAGAAGAAAATATCTGACAACAATAAAATATTACAGAGATAAAGGTCGCCCAATATTTTACCTAAACGAAACATGGTTAAATGAGGGACACACAAAGGATAAAGTTTAGATTGATGCAAATATAGCAATAGCACGCCAAGCTTTTGTTGAAGGATTATCCACAAGATTAAAAAGCTCTAGTGGTAAAGGCCGGCCATTAATAATACTCCACATAGGATCTGAATTCGGATTTGTGAAGGATGGACTGCTGCTTTTTGAAGGTAGAAGAACAGCTAATTACCATGATGAATGGTATTACTTTTGAGGAATGGCTTGAACAAGTACTGCCTAAGTTGCCAGATAATGCTATCATAATGGACAATGCATCATATCATTCACGCAGAGTGGAAAGTCTTCCAACTTCTTCATGGAGGAAAGCTGCAATCCAAGACTGGTTACGTTCCAAAAATATTGAATAATGCAGAAATGTTACGTGCTGAATTATTGCATTTAGTACGTCTTCATAAGGAACGATATAATATATATGTAACTGATCAAATGGTAGCTGCTGCAATTAAAACTGTATTGAGGTTACCACCATATCGTCGTGAACTCAATGCAATTGAAATGATTTGGGCACAAATAAAAAGTGAAATTGTTTCAAAAATACTACATTCAAAATGTCACATGTACTTTTTAGAAGCAATTACAAATGTTACAATAGATAATTGGAAGAATTGTATCAACCATGTGATTAAAGTAGAAAAAAGAATGTGGGTTTTAGATGGGTTAATGGATGATATTGTGGAACCTTTTATAATTTGTGTTGGAAACAGTGAAAGTTATTTATTGTTAAGCACGAGTGAATCCGATTAGTTATACTGCTAATATTTCTATATTTATAATCGTTCTTGTATTTTTGATGGAGTTTTATAATAAATTTTAACAGTAGTTACATTTTACCTTGAATTACACAAATAATTTAATATGAATATCAATAATTTATGACTTACAAATATATGTATATTACTTTTCTATTGAAAAGAAAATTTCATGAAATATTTATTTTAATAATATTTAATCTTAATTTTGGATAGGTTGTACATATTAATCCAAAAAGTAACGTTTGTACAATCATACTTCCATTAAAATGATTTTTTTTGCATTTATTTTTATATAATAAAGAAAAAGATTAATATTGTTGACAAATTACTATATTCACAACTGTTTATATTTCATTTTTATGGCAATTACATTTCTAAGCTATGTGTTCCGCGTTTTAGCGGGGTATTTGAATCACTCCTCACTCTGAGACAAGGTATAGATATTTTAAAGTTATTTAAAATAACAATTACATAGAGGGAATGTCCCTGCTATAAAAGAAACTGTGAATGTAAAATACACATTTGTCATATTTCTACAACAAATTCTACAGTAGCCTGAATATGTTTTGAAAATGACTATGTATTTCTAAAAATCCATAGTAAATTTCAATATTTTCTTGAATGTTTTTATAAAATTTCAATAATTATAACTTCTACAAAAATCGTAATGTATATCTTTTAACAAATTAAGTGTTAGAATTTGTATTTTTTCCTATAAAATCATGTGATTGTTTTATTG